>OZ024823.1:44061598-44066598 GCA_964016985.1 Anodontia alba | reverse complement strand
TTTTTTTTTTTCAAGAAACGTTTTGAATTGACCCCTTTGACCCAGTTGATTCACTTAAGCAAATGTTGATTGTACACACCACACCGTCTATCCTAATGCAGTGAAGAACAGCTGTCAAAATGTGCACTGGCGTTTAGTGAGGAGAGCGTGTTACTTTATTCTTGTGCCAAGGTACTCGGTGCTGGTCCCTTTGTTTTTGACGAAATGAGCCACAACATGACACAACCAAGAAAAAGGCGCAGGTACGCAGTTGCGTCACCCTGAGCATTCAATCATTCATGGCCACCGCGTCATGCGCTCAGTACTTCGACGAAGTGAGCCATATGAATAACAGTGTGCCCAGCGAAGATTCAAATCAGCCTGGGAATCCGGCCAGTCTGATCGGAGTTTTCACTTCATGCGCTCAATGGGTATCTAAGATCCACGGTTTCTTCACACGGACAGCGAAGACTGATCAGACTGGGAGGATGCCTAGGCTGATCTGAGTCGGATTCGCTAGGTACTCAGTAATATTGTTGGCTTTGTCAGGTTTTGCTCAGTGTTGATGGCTTTGTCCATCTGTCAAAATGGACAGTTGAACTTGTGACGAATAAACCAAAGTATTTTCGTTTATTCATTTTTTTTAAGTGACATATAACCCAAAGGCGGGCTGAAGCTAGGGCTCACCGATAGGAGCCAACTTGTGAAATGATGGTTCTGATAACATATGCGACAGCAAAGGCTTGGACGAGCCTGTGCATCCGCACGCGGCATAAGAGCATTAGCTGTTAGAATAGAGAGGAAAAATCCAAACAATCAAAGTCAGTGGTCACCCTTAACAAGCTGTTCTCAATTCTGTAAATGCAGGACGGGGGATCATGCATCTAATTGCGGTCACTGGGATCAGAATTCTGCAAATTTTGAGGTTGACTTTCGGCTGGCAATTCAAAATTGGTACAATTGTAGAATTTTAGAAAAAGTAAGGTAAGACGGTATTTTAGGTAAACACGGTAATTGTCAGGGCACAAAGAGGATATACATATGCACATTTGTCTTGTGTTTTATACACCCGATGTTTAAGATAGTCGAGTTCAGAACAAATAATTTCCTCTATCTCCATATATGTAGTACTGCTTGTTTTTTTTTTTTTTTTTTTTCGTTTTTTTTTTTTTTGTTTTTTTTGTTGTTGTTTTTTTTTGTGTGTGTGTTTTTCTTCCAATATTTGCATCTCTGTTCCTAATGTTTGCCCTTGCTTGGAGTGTAAATTAACGGCAAACTGAGAGCACAATATTTGAACTGTAACACAGAGTCAGGCTAGTGATAATCAAAACCTTCTTGACTGAACAGCATTACTTTGTAGAACAATCTACATTATAAGTAAGGTCAATACAACATACACCCTATGTCAGAGCTTGGCTCTGCCACATAAGAGCACCTCTCCTACAAACAGAGCGATGGTGTCCCCACAGCTGGAGTACGCAGCACCGACTTGGAACAACCATCAACAGACCGACATCAGTAGAACAGGAGAGGTTCGAATGACTTGACCGACAGGCCTGTAAGCACTGGTGCAGTTGAAGAAGTGCCTTAGCACCTTCAATAGCCAGACTTGCAGGAACGCTGACGGCGGGCTTCTTTGGAAATTGTATGAATATGTAATGGTATTGTCATTTTTTTACATGTATGGGTACCCTAACTGAGGTAGGAAGAAGTAGTAGAAGTACCATCGCACCCATTATACTAGGGCTGTCCAAATCGTTTATAATTGTATTTCTTCCCTAGAGCTATAGTGCTTTGAATTACCTTGTCTGTGCTGAAAGTGGAGGTTTTAACGTCAAGAGTTAAAATTTCTCTTTAGGCAGGGGCTTTACGTGCTATTCGTGTACACGAAGATTGGTTGCAATTTTAGTGACTTTACTTAATTTCTGTTTCCTTTTATATGAACCCCACATATACTTATCACCAGGGACATAAAAAAAGATGGTCATAAATGCGTCTGGATCATTTGCACACCCAAATAGCATACCATTAAAATATAGCGAAATATGTCTGGTGCTACATTGCTTTGATATTTGGTAATGGAGATATACTGTTAGCGATCTAAATACAAAAGATAAGATCTAGCTCAGAATACTATTAGTTATATAAATGCAAAAGAAAAGAGCTAGCGCAGAATGGTACCGGTAATTCAGATAGTCATACATCAGTTACATAAATAGGATGTTTTGTTCTATTCAGTAGTGTCGGGGTCAGTCTGATTAACCCTTCCGGTATAGATAGGATCTACACATATACAAACTACATATTGTAAAGAATATTACGAATATGTGTCGTAAATCAGATTTACATCGGTAATTCTGTGTCCTATATGTTGACCTGCGGGCTATTTAACGTCGTTTCGATTTATGACCTTGCGGTTGCAACGAAGTTTACTTATAGATACAATCTGACTAGCTGTCCTTGTCAAAGAAATTCAATGGATTTCTTTCCTGACAACTACGCTTATATATATTTTGGTTGGGGCATTTAGCGTTGGGGAGAGGCAGATCCGCTATCCTTATTTTCGAGATGTAAGGGGTTTAATAGGGTTGTTCACGAAGATGTATGTTCACTGTGCATACTTTGGAAATGAAAAGATAAATCGTAGACTAGTGGATGAGGGGGTGGACAGGGGGGGGGGGGGTAGGCATTCCCCACTTCCCTCCCGCCTTACCCCCACTTCCCTCCCTCTTTTCCCCCACTTCCCTCCCCCCTTTCCCCCACTTCCCTCCCCCCTTACCACCACTTCCCTCCCCCAAGCAAACTATTCCCTACCCTAAATCAGAATTTTTAATATCCCCTACGCTATAATTAAATTTAAACATGACTATGCAAAATACATTCATGCAGATTTTGACCCCAAACTACACCCCTAATTTTTACCCCCAAATCGGTATTTCCTTAGCATTTGCACCCCTTTTACAGAATAGCTTAATATTTGCACCCTCCATTTCAAAAGTCTGCGTAAGTATCACAAGGTGGGGGGCATTGATCCGGTCCTACGAGGGTGAGTCAATAAGTAACCAACCTATCCCGTTTCCGATGGACCGAGACGGTCACGATTCTCATGCTTTGTTTCAATATATGTTTTTTTTTACATGGGTACAAAATTGCACACGTATCAAGTCATTCTTTAATAAGATATTGAATGTCAAACATGGCTAGTGATGCAAAGGCATGCTTTTCATCTAAAGTTGAGTACCGTGCTGTAATTCGGTACTTGTATTTAAAAGGTAAAACAGGCAAGGAAATTCACGGTGAGTTAGCCGATGTTTATGGGTCTTCTGCACCATATTATGCTCAGGTTAAATTCTGGATAGGGAAATTCAAACGCGGTAGAACGTCTTTAGAAGATGAAGCCAGGTCTGGACGCATACTAGATGCCACCGATGAAGAAATGTGTAAGAAAGTTCGGGATCTGATACACTCTGATAGGCAAATTCAGGTGGAAGAAATAGCGCAAGCATTAGGCATTTCACATGGTAGCGTTTCAACAATCTTACATGATCGTTTAGGTATGCGCAAGCTAACAGCCCGTTGGGTCCCCAGATCCCCTTGCGATGAGCAAATGGTAGCCAGAGCATCAGTATGCAGCGCCTTGTTGAAGCGTTTTAGGTCAAAAGATGATTTTTCTTTTGCGTCTGGTGACTGTAGATGAGACTTGGGTTCATTATTATGAGCCAGAGAATAAAGCTCAGAGTCGTCAGTGGGTAGGGCCTGGGTCCCCGAGGCCAAAGAAGTTCAAGACGCAACCATCTGCTGGCAAGGTGATGGCCACAGTATTTTGGGATGCAAAAGGCGTTATTATGTTGGACTTTTTACCCAAGAGAAGTACAATAACTAGAGTGTACTATGCAAACTTGTTAGACCAGCTGAGAACCGCCATCCGTGAAAAACGCCGAGGTAAACTCTCTAAATGTGTTTTGCTGCAACAGGACAACGCGAGAGTCCACACTTGCAAAGTTGCAATGGATGCTTTAGAGCGAAACGGGTTTGAATTAATACCACATCCTGCCTATTCGCCTGACCAAGCTCCTAGCGACTTCTTCCTATTCCCAAACTTGAAAAAGGATATCGGTGGACTTCATTTCCGGTCTGATGAAGAAGTCGTGACGGCAGTTGAGGAGTGGGTCAATGGAAAGGACCCTTTCAGTTCTGGGCTGATGACACTTGAACACCGTTGGTCTAAGTGCATCACACTAAAGGGCAATTACATCGAGAGGTGGATCTCAACCGGAAATAAGTTAGGCTGGTTACTTATTGACTCACCCTCGTAAACTGGTCAAGAAAAAAAAATGTGGTGGGCCTAGGTCCGGGCCCAAACGAATCCTAATTGGCACAAAAACTGTCGTATTAATTACTGTAATCAAAACTCAAGAATACCATGTAAATCTGCATCTTCTTTTAATATTTTTTTGATAAGCATGGTCCCGCACTTGGGGGTCAGTGAAAAAAAATAATCTTTTTTTTTTTTTTTTTTTTTTTTTTTTTTTGTGGTTTTCTCAAAAACTGAGTTAAATGTCGAACGTGTAGTTAGTGTGTGGTGGTTGACAAAACACGGACCACTTACGGACACGGACTCATGGACTTACGGACCTCTTGACAATACACGGACTCCATAACAAAATGCGGACCAATTATTCACGGATCTCTTGACAAACCCCTACAATTCACGGACGCCAAACCACGGATCTATTATTCACGGACTTGATAAAGCACGGACCGTTATTAAAATTACGGACGCCACTTATGATATATAAAAAAAAAAAAAAAAAAAAAAAAAAAAAAAAAAGAACTAGGAGTAATATCAAAATCGGACTAACGTGACGTCACGGACCAATTAGCGGTTAAGTTTACTATATTTTGCAATTAATACAGACTATTCACGGACCACGGACACGGAATTTTTATTGGTCCGTAAGTCCGTGAATGGTCCGTGTTTTGTCATCTGGCAACATGTGATTGATTTGACTGAGTTCGGG